>CM032231.1:8305000-8350000 GCA_019009955.1 Riptortus pedestris | reverse complement strand
GTGAGAGACGGAGAGGAGGAGAGAGAGAGAGAGAGAGAGGAGAGAGAGAGAGGAGAGAGAGGGGATAGAGAGAGAGAGAGAGAGAGAGGAGAGAGGAGAGAGAGAGGTGAGAGAGAGAGAGAGAGAGAGAGAGAGAGTGAGAGAGAGAGGAGAGAGTGTGAGAGAGAGAGGAGAGAGAGAGGAGAGAGAGAGAGAGAGAGAGAGAGAGAGAGTGAGAGAGTGAGAGAGAGAGAGAGAGAGAGAGAGAGAGAGTGAGAGAGAGAGAGAGAGAGAGAGAGAGAGAGGGTGAGAGTGAGAGTGAGAAAGAGGGAGAGGAGAGAGAGAGAGAGGGAGAAAGAGGGAGAGAGGACCGAGAGAGAGAGAGAGAGAGAGAGGGAGAGAGAGAGAGTGAGTGAGAGAGATAGAGAGAGAGAGAGGAGAGAGGAGAGAGATTAGAGAGAGAGAGAGAGAGAGGAGAGAGAGAGAGGAGAGAGAGTGAGAGAGAGAGAGAGAGAGAGAGAGAGAGAGAGATGAGAGGAGAGAGAGAGAGAAGCGAGATGGGAGAAGAGAGAGACGAGAGAGAGAGTGAGAGAGAGAGAGAGAGAGAGAGAGAGAGAGAGAGAGAGAGTGAGAAAGAGAGAGGAGAAAGAGAGAGGAGAGAGAGAGATGAGAGAAGAGAGAGAGAGAGAGAGAGAGAAGATAGAGAGAGAGAGAGAGAGAGAGAGAGAGAGAGAGAGGAATGATGGTAGCCAACTTGCGACGACCGGCTGCCGGACGGACCTCCTCAACCAATCGAGGATGTCATTTGAGCCCCCCAGACCAATTTCTCTCGACCCCCCCCCCCTCGTTAGGTGTTTGATCTCGCCGCGGGGAAACTTCCAATCTCTGTCCTACCTTATCCTTTAGCCCTTCCCTCCAACATGTTGTGGACAGGTGACATTAAATACTAAATAGATTCAGTCCTGTGTTACTGTCTATAGTAAGAATGGATTTTCAAACTTGATGCACAAATAATTCAAATTATTACATAAAATAGGAAATATTTTTAATGTTGGTTAAGGAAACTTAATTGATAGTTCAATATGTTTATATTTACGTTTATGTTTTAGCGAAATCTCCTAGGCTATTTTTTTCTACAAAATATATACGTATATGTAGTTGTTGAGGTACTAGGTTCTTCTTAGCATCGTGATGTTGGTAGGTTCTTCAAGGTATCTCGATAGATAAAGGTGTTACAAATATAACAGATGAAAAAAAAGGGTTGTCTTGTTCGTTCTGTGATGCGTACGCCTGCGAGTTCACAAGTTTTGTAGTATTCTTGATGGTGATTGTGTTGGGCAGGTGCACTGTGTCCCTGAGTATAGATGTGATGTGTTTTGCTAGTCTATATGCGGGCGCTGGTCTGCAGTTGACTACTGGTCTCATAGGTACGTTGACTGTGTATCTTGGGTTGAGCTCTCAACCCCTGATCCAGAACCACCTCTGTAGGTGGTCCTGGATTCATGTTCAAGTATTTGTAATGTTGGTTGCCTATCGTGTTGGTGCAGCGTTTCAGTGCGTCACGTACAAGTTTCTGGTAGGCGTCTGTTGGTTCTGTCCTTTGTCGATTGCCCTCGATGTCCTCGATGAACCGGAGGGTTTTGTCGATTTAATCTTGTGTGGGAATGATTACTGTTGCGTTTCCTTTGCCAGCAATAGTTACTGTGAGTTTGTTCGTTCGTAGCTTGGTTCTTAAGGTTTTCACCGTGTAGTTTTCGGTTGAGGTGGTATTGTTGCCTCTTTGTTTCTTGGTCGTGTTTTCTAGAATGTCTGCTATCTTGTGTCTCGTCCTCTCCTGTTTGTGCTGCGGTAAGTAGGTGATGGCGTTTTCTGCGTCGATGATGTTTGACTCCAGTGTGTCTCTTATGTTGGAATTGGATATATATATATTTATATATATATACAGTTTTGAACGGACCTCATTTTCGTCATCTCCTAGGTAGAATCGATGGACATTTGAACAAAAATTTCTAAAATCGCGTCATGATTACGACCTCAGTAGCTGATTTCCCTTAAGGGAAATCTGCTAAAACCCCAATAACACTTGCCAGTGCCTTCACGCTTATGGATACGCTAACGTGCTACCAGGAAAGGAGTATCAGAGCCAATAGAACATTTTGAGTTTGATTCAAGATGTATCTTTCATTGAGTACGTTAATTTCTATCAGGCAGCATAAAAGTCCGTCACGCAGGGGCTGCGTAAACTAAGCAGATTTCCCACGTGAAGTTTTACAATAGAGAATTTTCAGGAGAGCCGAACAGTTACGAAAACGGTCGAACTAGCTTTTGGCGGGAAATTCACTCTTATCCGTTCTCTGCCCACACAATAGAAATGCAAGTGTCTCGGTTAATATTCAAGATAGAGAATAAAAATATACAACAATATTAATAGTAAATTTAATTTTCAATAAGATTGATTCTATACAATTTTTTGATACGACGTATAGTAACCGTCCGAGGTCCGATTTCAGTCATTAACGAACTTGATATGTCTTTTTACATAAAACGCTTCAATATCGAGTTTGGTAACGATCAAACAAAAATTGCGACCGCTAGAGCGTTAACAGACAAATATATATATATATATATATATATATATATATATATATATATTTATAATGTTGTCATACCTTTCGGTGAAGACCGTCGTCACTGGCTAATATTGGAGTAGGTACTGCTGGCAAACGCTTTCAATGCGAGAGCACCATCTTCAAGCCTGTCTAAAGTCGTACTGAGTGTCCGTTTGTTTTTCAGTTGTATATATGTCCTGTTATCTGTCGCAGCTTGTTTACATAACATTACACACTTCAACTGAATCAATTACTAAACGTCACGCCATTACTTACACAGGACCTGAAACATATAAATTCACTAACGCACTACACACAGAAGGACTACATACAACATTTAGAACCAACAAAACGTCAAGACAAAAACTGACAAACAACATTGAAAACAAAGACATATACAACATGAACGGAGTATACAAACTTACATGCACTTGCAGTAACACCTACATCGGACAAACTGGAAGACGACTAAAGACCAGATATACTGAACACATACGGTCATTCAGGCTAAACAAACGAGACTCTAACTTCGCTAACCACCTTAACGACCACTGCCACGACCCTACAAAAATAACAGACAGTATGAAACTTCTACATAGACAAACAAAGGAACGAAGACTAGACATATTAGAGAACATGGAGATCTACAAACAACGGACATTTAACGGTGACATTATAAACGAACAACGCAACACTAGCTCTGATACGATATTTATAACCACTGAAACTGCTTAAACGTACTAACAAACGAAAGTAAAAGTAGTAATTAATCCATGAGAATTGGGAAGGGCAAACTGACATATATTGTGGGGGGGGGGGGGGGTGGGGGGGGGGGGGGGTGGGGGGGGGGGGGGGTGGGGGGGGGGGGGGGTGGGGGGGGGGGGGGGTGGGGGGGGGGGGGGGTGGGGGGGGGGGGGGGTGGGGGGGGGGGGGGGTGGGGGGGGGGGGGGGTGGGGGGGGGGGGGGGTGGGGGGGGGGGGGGGTGGGGGGGGGGGGGGGTGGGGGGGGGGGGGGGTGGGGGGGGGGGGGGGTGGGGGGGGGGGGGGGTGGGGGGGGGGGGGGGTGGGGGGGGGGGGGGGTGGGGGGGGGGGGGGGTGGGGGGGGGGGGGGGTGGGGGGGGGGGGGGGTGGGGGGGGGGGGGGGTGGGGGGGGGGGGGGGTGGGGGGGGGGGGGGGTGGGGGGGGGGGGGGGTGGGGGGGGGGGGGGGTGGGGGGGGGGGGGGGTGGGGGGGGGGGGGGGTGGGGGGGGGGGGGGGTGGGGGGGGGGGGGGGTGGGGGGGGGGGGGGGTGGGGGGGGGGGGGGGTGATAAGAAAGTATGTAGAGAAAGCAGAGGCTATTTAGAAGTAAAAACCAACACGATATAATTATCGTTAGAATAAAAGTCGGTCATGCAGGGGCTGCCATGATTTCCCACGACAAGGTTTACAACAGATAAATTTACATTCAGGTAAACACTACCGTGAATGTTTAAGTGATGAAAATACAACCGGTAACGAGAAATCTTTCAGTCAATTTACAATAAAAGTTAATATTCTTTGCAATCCGGGAAAGCAGCTGAATCGTAGATAAACCAGAGCCAGCCAACCTTATAGCGCTGACTAGATAGATAGACCGGAATGACAAACATTTAATAAAATATATCTGAATATAGTTTCTAGGGGCGGGCGAGTGTGAGAGGTTTGGAATGGAGGCGCTGAATTTAAAAATAGCGGTATTTCGTTTTCAATTCGTATTTCTGCCAAATATGCACATGACAAAAGTAGGTTATTATTTTTATTTGAAATAACTAAATTTTTTTTTTTTAAAAAGTGGTATTTTTTTTTGGTCAAGGCTTTTCTTTGCACAATTATCCTGACAATTTACCCGTCAACAGAGTTTAGGGTTTATTACCCGTCGTTGCTGTGGCTTTGTTAATAAAAATTAATTTTTTCGATTTAATTAATGTCACGATAACGTTTCGTTTTACATTGTCATGGACACCAGTACTGCATTTTGTTTTTTTCGTGTATGTTTGTTGGTTTGTTTACCTTTTCACACATAAACGGATTAACCAAATAGTACTTGAGGCTATTTATTAAATATTCTCTAAGACAATCAGGAGTGGGCGATATATAAGGGGAAGCCTGAAATTAAAAATAGCAATATTTTGTTTCCTATTGGTTTTTCAGCAAATGTGTCCATAACAAAAGTTATATATTTTGTTATTTGAGTAACCTTTCTTATATTACACTTTCGTCGGTTATACCGGAAGTATAAATGAAATACACTAAAAATTATAGTAACAATTTTATTTGCACAAAAGAATCAACGAACTAATTTAAAACTCAAGTATGTGTATTCTAGCACTAACGCCTTAGGGTATAACAAGCCATACCAACAGTTTAGGTACGGGCAGGATGGAGTGGGGGTTGTAGGAGGCCTGAAATTAAAAATAGGAGTTACGATATTTACGTTTCCCATTGGTTTTTCGAAAAATGTGCATATAACAAAAGTTGTTTCTTATGTTATTTAGAGTAACCTTTTGTCATATTCACTGTTCGATTTATAACAATGTATAAATGAGGTATTCACCCTAAAACTAAAGTAGGGAGCCAACTATTTCATTGGGCGACGAACGGTCTGAACCGGAATTTAACAAAAACTCGGGTATGTGAATTAGCATTAATTCTTCAAAGATTATAAGTATATTAACATTTTTAGGATCAAAACAGGAGGGGGGGATTAATTGGGGAAGCATGAAATTAAAAATAGCCATATTTCGTTTCGCATTTGATTTTTCGGTAACTATGCACATAAACAAAAGTTGTTTAGTTTGTTATTTAGAGTAACGTTTGTTAAGTACACTTTTGTCGTATAACATACTTTTAAATGAGTTATACGCTCAAACCTATAGCGGATGAGTCAACAATTTTATTTGGCACAAAAGACTCAACCAAGTTTTGTTTAACCTCGAGTGTTGTTTTTGTTCTTTTTGGCGGTTTATATATATTATATATATATATATATATATATATATAATACTATATTTATATATATATATTATATTTGTCTGTTACCGCTCTAGCAGGTCGCAAATTTTGTTTGATCGTTACCAAACTCCGATATTTAGTCGTTTTTTACTATTGTAAAAAGAAAGATCAAGTTCGTTAACGGCTAAAATCGAGACGAGTGGGAAGGGGGGGGGTTTTTAGAGGGGTCGATTTTCGGAAAATTCGAAAATATTTCCGTTACTATACGTCGGTTCGATAAATTGGATTGAATCAATCTTATTGCTAATTAAATTTACTATAAATATTGTTATATACATTTATTCTCTATCTTGAATATTAACCGAGATATTTGCATTTTTATTAAATCTGGGCGGAAAAGCTAGTTTATGGCCGTTTCCTTAACTGTTCGGCTATCCATGAAATTTCTCTATTGTAAAACTTCACGGGGGAACTCTGCTTAGTTTACGCCGGCCCTGCTTGACGGACTTTTTGACTCACCGTTTTTCAATAATGAAAAATCAAAATCATGGGTAGCATTTATTACAATTATAATATCATCTATATTGAAACATTGTATTTTCCTTTCAAAAGCCAATCCGAGCTAACAATAGTTTTAGGCAAGATTTTTCACTTAAGATTATATTTGTAATAGTGGGAGCTCTCTGGAAATCACTTCCAGTAATGCCAGAAGGGAAATAAGTAAACTCAATTCACTGGTAAAGCTATCGTCATCTTCACGCTCCCGAATGAGACATCTCAACATTCTTCTACATAAATTATAAGATTCAAATCATTTATTTTAATAATTTATTTACTGGATGGAATTAAAATAATAGTTGGTTACCTAAATATATCATATCGAAGTTTAAATGCATATTGTTTTTTTGTCTTAATGACATTACCATTAACGTTTAAGTGTTATGATATTACATATTTGTTTCAATAACATCAAGGGTACATTATACATATTAAATAATGGAAATGCTCCTTATAGTTTATATTTCTATTGGAAATAAATAATAGAAGTTGTTTTCTAGGAAAAATAATTAAATGGGGAGGGCGGTGACGAAGATTTATAACCTCACTAATCCGAATCATTCTTTCAACTATCAATATTAGACGAAAAACCTTAACATCACTTGTCATAATATTTCATTTTATTAAAAAACCCTTAAATAAGTATTAATATAATTATTGATTTCCGTTTAGCGTGTATCTCGTGTTTACTTCATTTTACGACAAAAGTGAATGCACACAAAAGTTACTCTAAATAACAAAGTAAAACAACTTTTTGTTATGTGGCACGTTGGCCGAAAAAAACAAATAGAAAATAAAAAAATAATAGCCAAATCTTACGGTATTTGGGGATTATAATAATCCACCGATGTTTTACTAAGTTCGGTTCAGTCGTTAGTGCCCAAAAAGATTGGTTGGCTCTCGCTAAAGTTTTAGTGTTATATCTCGTTTATACTGTGTTATACCGTAAGACAGAATATGAATATCACAAAAGTTACTTCAAATAAAAAAATAAACTACTTTTGTCATGTACATATTGACAGAAAACCCAATAGAAAAGGAAATACCGCTATTTTTAAAATTTCAGGCCTCTCTTACAATTTCCACTCTGCCCGTCCCTAGAAATGTTGGCATGGCTTATGATAATTAAGGCGTCAGTGCTAATACACATACCGAGTTTTATTTTAGTTCGGTTGAGGTCTTTTGTGCCAAATTAAAATATTGTTGACTCCTGCTTTAATGTTTAACGTTTAACTCATTTATACTTAGGTATACGAACAAAGTGAATATAACCAAAAGTTACTCTAAATAACAAATTAAAACAACTTTTGTTATGCTCGTATTTACCGAAAAAGCAATACAAAACGAAATTTCGTTATTTTTAAATTTTCAGGCATCCCTTACAACCCCCACTCCTGTTTCTCTCAGAGAAATATTAATATAGCCTAAGTTCTAAGTTGGGTTAGTAGTAATATACATACCAAATTTCATTAAAATTCGGTTAAGCCGTTTATCCGTGAAAAGCTAATCAACAAAAAACAACCTACAAGCAGATTTTAAAAAAAAAAAAAAAATCAAACATACGGAAAAGAAAACAAATTGCAGTTATGGTGTATAGGACATGTGAAACGAAAAGTTTTAATGAAATTTCGCGAAAAAAATCAATGTACCGACAGAGGTTTACTATTTTATATATATACTTAGGAAGGTACGGTACCCCGGCTTCGCTCGGGAATTGATTTGAGGTTTAATGATAATGGTAATAATCTCTTTTGACAAGCCTTTATTTTCCACAATATTTTAACATTTACCGATGTATAACCGTCTTTGCTGTGGTTTTGTTAATAATGAAATTATGAAGTTAAGCTACAGGTAAGGCTTCACTGTACACAATATTCTTTATATTTCCCGTCTCCTGTGCATGTAGTTTTTTTTTGTATATATAATTGTATAATCATAGAAAGTATTCTGTCCGCCTAACTATGTTTGAATGAAACTTCCTTTCCCTTGATACGGTCTCAAGACCTTCAGAGAATGAAAACCGAACTAGAAAATGTAGTATTGCGATTTTTTATTTTAGGCTTCTCTTATAGCCCCCCCTCCCGTTTGAACCTAAAAAACTTAATATAGCTTATAATCGTTTATAATTAATGCTATTTCACTTTCTATCGTTTTGCGCTAAATACAAATTGTCGGCTCCTGTTTTTGTTTTTAGGTGTATATCTTGTTTTATACTTGGTATACGAGAAAAGTGAATATAACATAAGTTACTCTAAATAACAATAATAAACAACCCTTTTTTTTTGGGCATATTTGCTGAATAAGCAATAGTGAAACGAAAATATCGCTATTTTTTATTTCACGGCTCCCATATAACCCCCACTCCTGCTTCTCCCTAGAAATGGTAGTACCTCTTATTATCATGGAGGGAGTTAGTGCTAACACACATACCGTGTTTTGTTAAGTTCCGTTTCATTGTTAGAGCCCAATAAAAACTGTCGGCTCGCCGCTTTTGCTTTTAGTTTATATCTCGTTTATACTTTGTTTATAAAACAAAAGTGATTATAACAAAAGTTACTTTAAATTTCAGAATAAACAGCTTTTGTTATGTGCATATTTGCCGAAAAACCAATGGGGAAACGAAATATCGTAAACTCTTGCTCGTCCCTAGAAATAATGGTACAGCTTATTATCATGAAGGACGTTAAAGGCTAATTCACATACGGAGTTTTTTGATCCCCGTTTAAAGTTTTTAGCGTATAAACTCATTTATACTTCCGTTTACGGTAAAAGTGTATATAACAAAAGGAACTCTAAAATACAAAATAACCAACTTTTGTTATCTGCATATTTGAAAAGAAAAAACCAATAGGAAACGAAATATCGCTTATTTTTAATTTCAGGTCCCCATTCATGTTCGTTTCAGAGAATATTAATATAGCCTTTTAAGTCTAAGTTGGGTTAGTAGATAAAACCTATATCGAGTGTTGTTCTATTTTTATTGGGCACAAAAGATTAAACGGTACTCAACGAAAACTCTGTATGTGGGTTATTAGTATAACTTAGACCTATATTCCTTGATTATAAACTATATGAACATTTTTAGAAAAGAACAGGAAGTGGGGGTTAATAAGAAATTCCTGAAACGAAATATCGCAATCTTCATTTTTCTAATTTGGTTTTTTTCGGCAGACGTGCGCATAACCAATTGTGTTTTAGTTTGTTATTTAGCAGTAACATTAGTTAATATACACTTTTTTCGTTATAACGAAGTAAAAAGAAGTTAAATGCTAAAACTCAAAGCAGGAGTCAATTAATTTATTGGGTTCCAACGTTTGTTGGCAAAGAAAGGAATAGTAGTTTGAGTAGTTTAAGTTTAAAGAAATACATATCAATAGGTATATTTGATGTAGTTGGGAGGCTGCTTTTTGGGAATGAAAATTGGGGGAAGATTACTTAGTTTTTATAAACAAAAGTACGGTCACTAAAAACATGATATGTGTGGACCAATAATGTTTTGAACAAACGAATTGGGTTTTGTTCAGTAATCTACTTGACGTTTTTGTATGACAAACTCTGCAATGGTTGATCCATTGGTCAGAAAGCTGTAAAATTTAACAAAAGTAAAAACTCTGACATCCTTGCATTTTAGGCAGATTTCCCTTAAGGGAAATCAGCTATTGAGGTCGTACACATGACGCGAAGTTTCGAAAATTTCTTTCAAATGTCCATCAATCCTACCAAGTGAGATGACAAAAATGGAGGTCCGTTTCAAAATTATATATATATATATATATATATATTATATATATATATAATATTTATAAATTTGTTACGTTTTTGTATTACCAAAACCAGTAATAAACGTTTTTAATAAGAGTTCTTTTGGATTGCAAAATTAAATACTCGCAAGTTTCACAAGTTTTTATCACTGCAAAATTTATTTCAACAATGCACAATAAACTTGGTGATTATTCTAAATTACTACTCACAGTATACACTGATAGCGTTACTGTTCTTCAATGAGTCACAGTCCAATAATTCACTGAAATTCACAGAAAGACGGCACTGCACTGTCCTTTGCTTCGCGGCACTTCACTGTCCTTTACTTCGCGGCACTGCACTGTCCTTTACTTCGCGGCACTGCACTGTCTTAAACACGGCACTAAACTGTTACTTACAGTCACGGCACAACACTGTTCTTCTTATAAAAACACTTTACCGCACTGCACTAAGTCGCACTGTAGCACTGATGTGACCATCAAGATCGCTGAGCATAAAACTGACTCACGGCTGGCCCGAGCTCCTTTTTATAGGGAGGCGGCATACATCAAAGGGGAATTGTCTAGTTCATTCGACGTCTGGCTGGAAGGTACTGGTCAGACCTAGAACATTCTTTCGGTCTCTTTGATCTACGTCACACTTTCCAAATACGCGACTCTCTCTCTCTCTCTCTCTCTCTGAAGGATTATTCATCTATTTAATTTTCGCAACACTGCCGCCCACTTAAGCCTTTTCGTCCCGAATAGGCTCAATATCGCCGTTGCCATACTTGGCTAGTCGCTCTAGGTGTACCACTTTCCTTCCAGACCCCGGACTGTGGTATCCTTGCATCCTGCAGACAACGTCGCCCAATCTCTCGATCACTCTGCAAGGTCCACAATTTAGGCGATAGTCCCCTCTTGCGTTGTGGGTTGAATAGCAGACCCATTCGTCCTTCCGTAAATTCCTCCGTATTCACTGCCTCGACCACGCACGCCACCCATCTGGTTACTGGTCACTTTTATGCTGTCCAATATTTCATGACGGGTCGACCTTCCATTGCCCTCCTTAGCCCAGAATGTGTCCACCCTTCTGCGCCGTCGACCTAGCTCCTCCTGAGTTAACACGGCTAAGTCGTACATCAATGATGCACTCCTCTTCCTCGGCTTTTGCACAATCCCTGCACTCCACATCGCATGGCCGCCTTGAGAGGACTGGAGCGTCATCGTGTTTTCCGCCTTTGCTATGAACAATAGAAGAGGCTTCTGCTCGACGTGGCAATTTCTGGCGTCCGTCGGTACGTAGCTCCTTTGTGGTCTTGCTCTCATGTCCGACATCCAAAGGTATTTCGGTGTTTTGCCAGATCATAATTTGCTTACCCATGTGCAGGTCAATACCGTGGGCTATCATGAAGTCTACACCGATGATCACTTCATCCATTATGTCAGCGACAACAAAGACAGGTTCAGTGCTCATGTTTGCGATAGTCACTCACATATTTGCTCTTCCGTAGACTGTGGCTGAATCCCTGTAGCAGTTCGCAGTCGTACGTTCTCCAACGGTTCTACTGCCCCTTTTGCCCAAAATCGGGCCGAATGATGGAGTGCTTATTGTCGCTCCCGTGTCCATGGTGACCTGGAACCTGCATTCCTCCCGTTGATCAGTCCACGAGCTAGTAAGGTTGCTGTTCTTTCTGTCGGTATAATGGAAAATGGAGATGGTTAGAGCCATCGGTTTTAGGTAGTGCTAAGTTCTTGCCCCTCAGTGTTGAGCTCGTTCTACTTTAACATTGGGCTCCTGAGATTTCGACGTCAGTCGCCCGTTTGTTGTCCCTCCATGGGCGAAATAGATCTCGAACCTTTTCCTTGGCGTTTTACAATTACGCTGAAAGTGGCCGCCCCTCTCGCTGCAGTTGAAGCATTTAGTGTCGCGATTCTATTTCATTTGCTCCTCCAGTACATTGCTTGATCCTCATCTTTCCATATTTCACTCCTTGAGATTATGGACGTTTGTTCGACCCGATAGTGGTCCCTATCCATGGTGTAAGAGATCTCAAACCCTTTCTTTGGTTGCCTTTACAGTTACGGCTGAAAATGGGCCACACCATAACCGCAGTTGAAGCATTCGGCGCGTGAATCTATTCCTTTTGCTCCTCCTGTAATCCGCCTTGGACCACGGCTTCTTTGTTCACTCTTTTCGGTCCACCGCAACTTTCGTCGTGTTTTCAGCAACAAGAAGGTCGCACAATTTGTAGAACTTGCGGCTTTGAAATGACTTTAGCGGTCCTCCTGGGCTAGCGCATAAAGAGATGGTTTCAGCAAAGGATGATTTTTGCGCATAGCACATACACGGCAAAATTTAACGTTCTGGTTCTCGTTATACCATTCAAAAATGCTTCAAAATCTTGTGAAATGATCCAAGAATGGATGATTTGTTCACTCTGGGGAAGGGTCAGGAGGTTGGACTAGACGTTCGACTTTCCATGGCTTAATCTTGGAGCGGTCTCATTCGGTTTCTGGTTACTCTGCCCCGTAGTAAAAACTCCATCCTGTACAGTTTTTCTCGCTTATGCTCACCACCTAAATTGCGCGCGTAAGGTTCACCATGATGTCCCATCATAATTATCTCTGCACGAGCTGATGGTGATTAAAACTCTCCAGGATTTCATGCTGCGGTTCCCTTTCATGTGGCCAAAAATCAATTTTAAAAACGCTTTCCTCTTCATTATTCCCATCACGTTTCTATACTGGCCACCGTCCTCAAATTGGAATTTAAAAACATATAAGGGGGTACATTACCGTCAAAAGTTGGGAGTCTTTATCTTGCTGGTAATTTTCTGAAGTGAGCCTCAATCACCGGACCCTCTCGAACATGTAAGAATTATCCATTTGGAAGTGTAGCTCACGTATTTCATCCGTCCACATCTTTCTTCCTAGGGTTGGACACGTCCTCTTCAACCTTCTTTTCTGTGCCGCAGAAATGCCGCAGATGTTTTGCAAAATCAAACTCGCCTGACTCTGGCTGCTGACTATTAGCTTCAACTCGTATGCCCTATACCCTCTGACATTTTCATTGGAGTTTTGAGTTAGTGGATCTAGAAGCTTCCTGAAATTTCTCTTATCTTGCCTCTCGCAATTAGTTCTTGGAAACTTCCTGGATTTCTTGTCTAACTTCCGCTAATAATTTTCACTGTTAGCTTTAGAAACTTCTTCTAATCTTTCGTAATTACTCTAGAAGGCCAAGCGTTTCTTCTGGTTATTTTCCCATGATAGCGGCTTAAATTGAATTTAAGGGTCTAAATTGATTGCTAATTGAGATAGGATTACTTACTGCAAATGTCTTTCTTTTATCGTCAAACTCGTGAGTGAAACTTTACTTAAATCGAATCCACTCGTCTTGGAATTCAATCTGTCAACCGCCTTTGTAATTCAGCCTTATTTCCTGTTGTTGGCCATCGATCCAGTTTAGCTGGAGCTGGCCCTTTCGCTTCAGTGCAGTTCCACTTTTAGTTCTTTCAAACTTCAATTTTTGTTGATTTTAATTATTGCAATCCCGCACTTCTTGACACCAGTTGTTACGTTTTATTTTACCAAAATCAGTAATAAACGTTTTTAATAAGAGTTCTTTTTGGATTGCAAAATCAAAAACTCGCAAGATTCACAGTGTTTATTCAATGCACAATTTATTTTGAATGCCCAATAAACTTGGTAATTATTCTTAATTACTACTCATCAGTAAAGACTAATAGCGTCACTGTTCTTCCATGAGTCACAGTCCAATAATTCACACACTGTCACTGAAATTTCACAAAACGAACGGCACTGCACTGTCCTTTACTTCGCGGCACTGCACTGTCTTAACACGGCACTAACTGTTACTTACAGTCACGGCACAACACTGTTCTCTTATAAAACACTTTCCGCACTGCACTGATGTGACTCAAGACAGTGAATAAACTGACTCACGGTCGGCACAGCACCTTTTTATAAAGTGAGCGCATACACAAGGGTAACTTGTCTATCATTCACTCGCTGGAAACGTCGACCAGACTTCCTCGGCTCCTTTTGATTTCGTACACTTCGCAATACCCATCTTCTCTCTCACTTCTGAAGATATTCATCATTTTTTTTTCTGCCATGAATGAATTTGTCACGATTGTTTGTCCAGCAAGACTCCTGAACGAATTTACTGAATTTTAATATTAAATGCACACCGTGACATCTGGTCAACTTAAGATAGGCTATATAATTTCTTTGAGACGAACAGGAGTGGGGGTTATAAGGGAGCCTGAAATTAAAAGTCGCGATATTTCGTTTTCTATTGCTTTTTCGGGAAATATGCACAAACAAAAGTTGTTTATTTTGTTGTTTAGAGTAACTTTTGTCATAAACACTTTCATCGTATCCGAATTAAATGAGGTTATACGATTATACTATAGCGGGAGTCAACAATATTTTTTGGACAAAAGACCAACCGAATAAATAAAATCGGTATGTGTATTAGCACTAACGCTTTCATTATAAGAAGCCATACAACATTTCTAGGGACGGGCAGGAGTGGGGTTTTAAGGAAAGCCTGAAATTAAAAATAGCGATATTTCGTTTCTATTGTTTATCGGCATTATGACATAACAAAAGTTGTTTATTTTGCTATTTAGAGTAACTTTTGTTATATAACTTTTTTCGTATACGAATTATAAACGAGATATAAGCTAAAAATTATAGGGAATGTAAAATTTTATTTGGCACAAAAGACTCAACCGAACTAAATAAAACATCAGTATGTTATTAGCACTAACGCCTTCCTTGTAAAAGCCATACTATTTCTAGGACAGGCAGGAGTGGGGGTTAGGAAATTAAAAATAGCGATATTTCGTTTCTATTGTAGTTCGGCAAATTTGCACATAACAAAAGTTGTTTATTTTGTTATTTAGAGAAATTTGCTCAAAATTCATTTCAATATGAACTACCAGGTACCACACCGGGAAAAATTTAATTCAAATGTATGTTAATATTTAGTCCTTAATAATTCAAATCTATGCATAATGCACAGGCAGCGGGAAATATGACAATATGGAGGACAGTGAAGTCTTACATAAAAAATTAATTTTATTATTAACAAATCCACAGAAACGACGGGTATTAACCCTAAACACTGGGACGGGTAAATGTCAAAATATTGCGCCAAAATTTTGCCAAAAAAATACCATCACCATTCAGCCTCAAATGAATTCCCGAGCGAAGCCAGGTATCTGAGCTAGTATATATATATATATATATATATATATATATATATATATATATTGTTTCCTCAGGTAACAACGAAAACCAATATTCTACAAGCAAATCAGTTTATTTACAATAATAAATCAACTAAACTTATCTCTAATCTTAACTATAAAAATGATAACTAAATAAAAGATTAAACAATACTCCCCATGGGAACTTATCACTACAAATAAATAGGCCTTTTCTGTTTTAATTGTGTATACACAATAAGCATAGGTTTGGTACCTTTTGTGCAATGAAATACTGCTATTCTGCAAGCCGGATTACACGCTGATCCGCCAAAGCGTTTATCGGGAGCACTCATCCTCACTGGGCCTCGAGGTGGACTCTGCTGTTTCCTGCTAGCTTTTTCCCGCCGAATGCTTCCTGTCTTCGGCTCTCGCGCAGCCTGCCCCGCGCAGGAATCTCCCGCCTATCTTCTATCTCAATCACCCGTCTTTGGCGACGGTATAAATGGGCCGTAACACCCCTCCCTTACTTACAGAAAAAAAAAAAAAAATAAAAAAAAAATAAGTGTAATGCGTCGAGTATTTACTTGTCTAGGCTATCCTTCTTGAGGTCTTGTATGTGCCACCTCCCCGCCGATTGTCCCTTTTCAAGGTCCTCCAACTCTGCTATGAGAGGCGTCACCATCTTGCGGATTTTGAACTTTCGAAATTTTGGCGCCAATTTATGCGAGAAGTACTCTCCTGAATCAGATTGGGGATGAGTTCTGCACCAAACTAACTCTCACGACTGATACGTCTGCTGTCTTCTTTTCAAATTGTATGAATGTCGGCTCTTCTCATAGGCTGCATTCAAGTTCTTTTTGACCTCTTCGTATAAGGCCGACATCTTCTTTATTTTCTCCATGTGCCTTCCTCGATCAACAACTAATTCTTCAGCTACATTGCCAGATACTTCTTCACCATAGTCTTCTCCTGATCTTCATCCCGACCATGATTCAAACACGCCCGCGTGAATTCTGCTGCCTCGAGAACAGCAGCTTTTAAAGCGAAAGACAGCTGAGGAATATTCTCATCCCAAGAACGATGATTCCCTTTCACGTAGGAGGCGAGCATTGTGTTGATGACTTATTGACTCGTTCCGTTGGGTTGGACTGAGGATGATACAGCGCTGAAACCATGTCTTCACCTTCCAGTCTTTCATTTTCTGAGTGAACTCCTTCCCTCGGAACGGCACTCCCTTGTCACAAATGACGACCTGTGGCACTACAAACATCATGAAGACATGTTCTTCGACAAGATTTGCCACTGTTTTTGATGTTAACCTGCGTCAGGCGGTAGAATCATAGTGTACTTTGTGAGAGAATAATCTGATACCACATTGCAAATATCTGTTTTTCTTAATACTGTACCATGGTAGTGGTTCCCTGCAAATCTGCAGTAACCATCTGCCAAGGGCATATCCACCGTCGTTTCTGTCTTCCCTATAAATCCGGTGGGTCTCTTCTGAACTGCTTTCTGCTCTTGGCAGGTTTTGCACCGTGCTATGTAACGATTTACATCTGTTCTCATTCCAAAGGCCCAGTAATATTTACACTTAATTCTCTGTAGGGTTTTGAAAGGAAACCAAAAATGACCTGAAAATTGTGCTATCATGGCTACTCCATTTAGTATCAGCTTCCTCTTTGGCTGGCGGAACTATCTATCTTACCATGGCCTATCTTCACCGAGGATATCACAGTTATCTATTGCCTCTCTCTGTTTTGTAATTGTACATTTTCTACTTTCCAATTGAGGATAATTCTGTGGTTCCTTTCACTGACTCCTTAGCGACCATCTTCCGAGTACACAAATATCCCGATTATCTCTTCATCGTTCTTCATGTCGATATCATTCACTTCTTCCCAAACTCCGTGCAGTACGTCTGGTTTGTGCGTCTTCTCCAAAAATCAATCCCCAATACAAGGCGGTGATTAAGGCACGGCAAGATTAGGAAGTCAATCATCTTTACTTTTCCATTCAGCTCCACTGGTAGGGTGGTAGAACCAAGTACATCTGTAGGGGACCCATCAGCAAGCGCGAGGCTTACTCTCCCAGCTGGATTCATATGGACTCCTGTCTTCCGAAACTCTTCGAAGCTACTCCTATCCATAAAAGATAGTGAAGCTCCTGAATCAAGAAGACCAACCAAAGTGAAATCCAGGATATTTACCTTGTGATAAGCAACTTTTACCTGCAGCTCTTTATAATTACTATAGGTTTATCTTCACCGGCAAATACTGATCTGACAGTCTCTAACCACTTTTGCCATTTTGAAGATTCACGATAGGACTTCGGCGCATGGTACGAGCTTCGCTTTACTTTGCTCGTCTACACTCTAATACGGATCCCTTAATCTGTTCAAATGTGCCATCCTCCCTTGGAACACCTGATTTTTCACTAAAGTCCTTCTTTTCAGCTGACAGTACTTAAAGTTGTGTCCTGACTGGCCACAGTTTCTAAATTTCTTCGCAGAACAGTCTCTTGCATATTGTACCACGTCGAGAGCATATGAGACATCTAATTGGTTTTGGGACTTCTTTTCACATCAGCTTTTGTTGGCATGAATTCTTTTGTTTGTTGATATACTGGTTAGTGGCTTATGGTCGTTATGATAGGATCCGGTTCTAACAGGTTTATTCCACGCGTGGTGGTGGTCGGTGATTCTCAACTCTCCATTTCGCATTCTTCAAGTTGACGACCAAGTCTAATTAGCTACTCTAACAGTCTGGATGTTATACAGAGCTAACCGATTGGACATAGAAACGGGAAGAATATATCTTTCTAAAGAATCTTTATCATTTAACGCTTCTGATGCGTGCCCTGGGCAACCTGTGAAAATTAGTTGTCCATAACTGACGCAATTATAATCCAATAGACTCATTAGGGACTTAGAGTGCGCCTCACTTATTTCTTCCCATAGTCGTTCCTCAGAATCTCCTTGGTTCAAACTCATAACATCAGTTCGTACCTCCATCACAATAATTCCGACCAAGTTTACGTAGCATCTTCTTCAATGACTTCACCAAGATAAGGTGATGGTCATTGGAACCAAATCGTAAGCCGAGCTATATACAAGTCCTCTTCTGGTGTAATTCCTAGCATGGCAGTTAGATCTTCTACTATTTACTTAGAAATAAGCGTTAATGCTAAGTCCTTCGCCCGTCACCAGAAAATTGAACGCCCCAATCTTTTACTGGAATTTGAGGTTTCTTTATTACTACGGTTCTTGAGTTTCCGGTGTTTCTAAGATCTATTTTCTTACGCTGTGCTGATGCCTCATCCGTCTACAGACTCACTCTCTAGGGTTTCCCTTAACTCTGCCATTTAATTTCATACTATTTCCTACAAAATAAGCATGAGTTTTGTTTGCTATTTTTCATCATCCTTCATATTAATTGCGGGATATCCTATTTATTAAGTGCAAGTTAGAACCGCTTTCAAACTCTCCTTACCTCAGGTGCTTCTGTGTTCAGTTTCTCCAGCCTCTCCTGACAGTGCTTTAAATTTTTCAAAAAAAAGTGGCTGGATCCAAGTCTCAGCCTCATTGGGGAAGAGAAAAAAGCTTTCCTTCCTTTTCCATCTTCAGTAATAATCTTAATTTTTTTTCCTCATGTCCATGAACTGTCTTTATATTCTGTTACTCTTCTAATTTTTATTTCATACTTCTAAATCCTCCTTAATTTAACCTATCTATATATCCATTTTTAATTGTTTATTAATATATTCTAAGAGGAAAAAAAAATTAATATAATATTATTCTATATAATAATAGTAAAGATAAGAGGAAGGAAATATTTAGTTCTAAAACATAATCATCAACTAACTCACTACTTACTAAACCCGTTAAATAAGAAATGTACTCTTATACATCTTTAAATATTAAGGAAAAGCAATTTTTTTTTTTTTTTTTTTATATTTTTTTTTTTTTTTTTTTTTTAATTTCTCTTAAATAATTCTAATTTTTCTACAATCCCTACTAGAACAGAACTAACAGTACAAATTATCCTTAACACAAAAAAAATCATATATCATTACTAATAACCACTAATCCTAACCATAATATATTTTAACAATCAATATTTTTATATTATTCTTATTTATTTTTAATCGGGCCCCACGTTGTAAGGCCGCCACTAATGTCCCCCACAGACCTGGCTTAACCAACACTGCCCCGCCTCAGTGGAGAAGAGGAGTGGGTTTTTAAATTAAATTTACCTAGCCTCATATACAATAGGCTAGGACAATTAAATATAAAAAAAGGGCGCCACGTTGTTTGTTCTTCCAAGGTAAGCAACTAAACCAGTATTCAAAAAAACAAATTAGTTTATTTACAATAATAAATCACACTAACATTATAAACTCTAATCTTATAACTATAAAAAATGATATAACTAAATATAAAGATTAAATCAATCTCCCCCATGGGGGACGTTTAAAATACAAAATAAATAGGCCTTATTCTGTTAATTAATTGTGTAATACACAATAATCATAGGTTTGGTACCTTTTTGTGCAATGAAATAAACTTGCTATTCTGCAAAGCCGGTTATTACAACGCTGATCCGCGCAAAGCGTTATATTCGGGAAGCACTAATCCTCACCTGGAGGCTCGAGGTGGACTCTGCTGTTTCCTGCTAGCTTCTACTCTCTCCCCCCGCCCAATGCTTCCTGTCTCCAGCTCTCGCGCCAGCCTTGCCACCGCGCCAGGAAAATCTCCCGCCTATCTTCTTTCTCAAATCACCCCGTCTTTGGCGAACGGTATAAATGGGGCCGTAACACCATATATATATATATATATATATATATATTTGTCTGGGGGATTTTCGAATATTCGAAATATCTCCGTTATTATGCGTCGTATCGAAAATTTGTATAGAATCAATCTTATTGAAAATTAAATTTACAATAAATATTGTTCTATTCATTTATTCTGTATCTTGAATATTAACCGAGATATTTCCATTTGTATTGTGTGTGTGGTCGGCAGGAGTCGGCTATGTTCCGGACTCTCCGCCGAGAGCTAGTGTGGCCGTTTCCGTAAACTATTCGCCCCTCGTGAATAGGTTTAGAGATCCCTTCCTACTACTGATAATGGTATGTATTTCTCTATTGTAAAACTTAGCGGGGGTAAATCTGATTAGTATACGCAGGCTCTGCGGGACGGACTTTTTAGCTGATTTCCCTTAAGGGAAATCAGCTATTGAGGTCGTACTCATGACGCGAGTTTCTATAAATTTCCTCAAATGTCCATCGATCCTACCCAGGAGATGACGAAAATGAGGTCCGTTCAAAATTACATATATATTTGGGGGGGGGGGGGGGGGGGGGGGGGGGGGGGTGGGGGGGGGGGGGGGTGGGGGGGGGGGGGGGGGTGGTGGTGGGGGGGGGTGGGGTGGGGGGGGGGGGGTGGGGTGTGGGGGGGGGTGGGGGGGGGGGGGTGGGGGGGGGGGGGGGTGGGGGGGGGGGGGGGTGGGGGGGGGGGGGGGGGGGGGGGGGGGGGGGTGGGGGGGGGGGGCGGTGGGGGGGGGGGGGGGTGGGGGGGGGGGGGGGTGGGGGGGGGGGGGGGTGGGGGGGGGGGGGGGTGGGGGGGGGGGGGGGTGGGGGGGGGGGGGGGTGGGGGGGGGGGGGGGTGGGGGGGGGGGGGGGTGGGGGGGGGGGGGGGTGGGGGGGGGGGGGGGTGGGGGGGGGGGGGGGTGGGGGGGGGGGGGGGTGGGGGGGGGGGGGGGTGGGGGGGGGGGGGGGTGGGGGGGGGGGGGGGTGGGGGGGGGGGGGGGTGGGGGGGGGGGGGGGTGGGGGGGGGGGGGGGTGGATCCATATCTCTGGAGTATGCTGGATGGTAGAGGAACCAATTGATAAGGATCAATAAGAAGGCCTTGTCCTCTACTGATGACATTCATCCATATCTCTGGAGTATGCTGGATGGTAGAGGAACCAATTGATAAGGATCAATAAGAAGGCCTTGTCAGCGACTGCTGACATTCATCCAGAGGAACCAATTGATAAGGATCAATAAGAAGGCCTTGTCCTCTACTGATGACATTCATCCATATCTCTGGAGTATGCTGGATGGTAGAGGAACCAATTGATAAGGATCAAATCAAATCAATCGAAAGTGCACTCTGCATTATATTAAAAAACAGTAGAGGACTTGACCTTCTTATTGATCCTTATCTCGCTAATCCTTTAGCCTTGCTTCAGCCTGCTGCAGCCAGATTACTTCTCACCTCCACTATCTCTCACGGCAGACTCTGAACTTCAATGAAAACAGCTGAGTGTGTCACCCACAGACCGGGGTAACAACACTGCCACCTCTCAGTGGAGAAGGAGGTGTGGGTTTATTAGTTAAATTTATCTTGCCTCATAATCAATAAGTGCGGAAATAAATAATATTAAGGGCGCCACGTTGTTTGTTCTCTCAAAGGTAAACAAACGAAACCAGTATTCAAAAAAACAAATTAGTTTCTATTCTACAATATATCCTCCTATAATTATAATCTCGTAACTTTAACTATAAAATTAATAACTAAAAAAAGAAACAAACCATACTTCCCATGGGGACTTTAAAATACAAATTAATATGGCCTATTTCTATTAAATTGATTGTGTATACACAATAAGCCATAGGTTAGTGGTAACCTTTTGTGCAATGAAATGACTGCTATTTCTGCAAGCCGTATTACACGGCTGATCCGCCCAAAGGCGTATTAGATCGGGAGCACTCAACCTCACTCGGCCTCGAGGCGGACTCTCTTGTTTCCTGCTAGCTTCTCTCCCCGCTCTCAATGCTTTCCTGTCCTCCGGCTCTCGCGCAGTCCTGCCCCGCGCAGGACTCTCCCGCTTATCTTCTATTCTCAATCACCCGTCTTTGGCGACGGTATAAATGGGCCCGTAAACACCCCTCCCTTACTTACAGAAAAAAAAAACAAAAAAAAAAAAAAAAAAAAAAAAAAAAGTAAGTGTAATGCGTCGAGTATTTACTTGTCTAGGCTATCCTTCTTGAGGTCTTGTATGTGCCACTCTTCCCCGCCGATTGTCCCTTTTTCAAGGTCCTCCAACTCTGCTATGAGAGGCGTCACCATCTTGCGGATTTTGAACTTTCGAAATGTTTTGGCGCCAATTTATTGGAGAGAAGTACTCCTCCAGAATCAGATTGGGTATGAGAATTCTGCACCAAACTAACTCTCCCGCCTGATACGTCTAGCTGTCTTCTTCTCAAATTGTATGAATGTCGGCTCTTCTCAGTAGGCTGCATTCAAGTTCTATTTGACCTCTTACTCGTTCTCTCTCAGTATTGTCCGTCATCTTCTTCCATTTCTCCAGATGCTTCCTCCCTCGGATCAACAACCTAAAATCTTCCCTTCAGCCAACATTTGCCAGATTGTTTCTCCGCCATAGTCTTCACCAGATCTCTGCCAATTCCCTGCCATGGTTTAGATATGGCCGGCGTGAATCCGGCTTGCCGTCGTGAACAGCAGTCTTATAAAGCTAACGACAGCAGAGGAATGTTCTCATCCCAAGAACGATGATTCCCTTTTCAACGTATGAGGCTAATCATTGGTTTTGATAACTCCCATTGACATCGTTTTCCGTTGGGGTTGGACTGAAGGATGATCCAAGTGCTGTAAACCAATATCTTCACCATTCCAGTCTTTCATTTTCTGAGAGAACTCCTTCCCTCGGAACTGCACTCCATTTGTCACTAATGACGACCTGTGGCCACTCCACACATCAAAAGTACATTTCTCTTCTTCGACAAGATTTGCCACTGTTTTTGAGATTAGCCTTCTTCAGGGTAGCATCACCGAGTACTTTAGAGAAAATAATCTGATACCACTAAGCAAATATCTGTGTTCTCTTAACTGGTACATGGTAGTGGTCTCCAATCAGATCTGCAGTTAACCATCTGCCAAGGGATAATCTCACCGTTATCTTCAGTCTTCCCATATAATCCAGGTAGGTTTCATCTGAACTGGTTTCCCTGCTCTAGGCCGGGTTTCGACACCGTGCTATGTAACGATTTTTCATCAGTGTCATCATTACAGGCCAGTAATATATTACCCTTAATTCTCCTGTAGGGTTTTTGAAGGAACCAAGATGACCTGAAATTGTGCTATCATGGTACTCCATTAGTATCAGCTTCCTCTTTGGCTTAGGAACTATGAATCTTCCATGGCATATCGTCACCGAGGATATCATGGTTGTCTATTACTCTCTTTTTTTAATTGTCCTTTTTCTACTCTCCGTTGAGGATAATTCTTAGGTTCCTTTCTGACTTTAATCAACCATCTACGAGTACCAAACGTCCAGATTAACTTCGTCCGTTTCTTCATGTCGACATACATTCACTTCTTCTGATTCGTGAAGCCTTGACAATGCATCAGCAACCTGGTTCTTGCTTTCCTGGACTATGCACAATCTTGAAGTTGTATTGTTGTAGCTTTACAGCCCAACTCGCTAAACTACCGCTGGGATCTTTTAAACTTATTAGCCATTTTAAGGCCATATGATCGGTTAAAACTTCAAATTCCAAGCCGTCTAAAAATGGAAGGTAATTTTTCAATTGCCCAAAGAAACTGCTAGACACTCCAACTCATTTGCAGAGTTATTTCATTTCTGCTGTAGTAAGACCTCTACTTGCGTATGCAATGGGTTGCTCTCCCATGGAGTACCAGTTTGAGATAAGTACTGCTCCCAGTCCAGATGTGGATGCATCAATCCGGAGGGTAAACGGCTTTTCAAAATTGGGACAAGTCAGAAATGGTGATGAGACCAGTTTTTCCTTTATTTCCTCAAAAGCTTTCTGGTGTTCCTCTCGCCAGTGCCATTTCGACTTCTCTCTTCAACAGGCTTATCAAGGGTGAAATGGGCCGTTGAGAAATTCGGTACAAAACGACGTTACCACGAAGCTAGCTCTACAAATCTTCTCACACTTTTGACAGTAAGTTGGTGTTGGGTAACGTATTAATTGCTGATACTTTATCAGGGTCTACTCTGAGTCCATTCTTCATTCACCACATGAACCCCAGGAATCTCAATTCTACTCGGCAAAATTGACTCTTGTCCGAATTGATAGTCAAATTAAGCTTTCAGCAAATCTCCTAAAAAAGTGTCCCAGGACATTAATATGTGTCTCAAAAATCGGGAGTGTAACTACAACGACGTAGAATACTATCATCGAGGTAGACAAATATAATAAGGTTCTAAATCTGCTCCATAGGAACTAGAGTCTATCAACCTTTGCCATGTTTTGCGAGGTGCGTTGCTGTAAGCCCAATGGCATCCGAAACAAAATTATACAATCCCCCTACCTGGGACTGTGAATGCTTTCTTTTCTTGACAGTAATATTCCCTTCAAAGCGGTACTTGCCAGTATGCCGGATTTAAATGTCAATCAAGTGGAAATATATTGGTGGCATCTACTTACTCTGTCCTAAGATATGACTCACGTAAGGGCAAAGGATATGCGTCTCGGACCTCTGCTTTGTAACACCGCAATGTAGGTTTATGGCGATTAGTTCCACACAGAACCGGTAACTGTCGTCTGGCGGTGTTAACCTGAAACCAGTACACAAAACTTACTGGAGAGGACGCAGGGACATCTTCGAATGGTCACGACTAATACCGTGCCATTTTTTATCATCTCATTCAAAACACCTTGTCCATGATAGGATAAGGATATAGGCGGTTGACTACTGGGTAATAACTCTGGTTCTACTAAGTACAAAATATGGTCTGCGATTTGCCATTCGTCTATATAAATGGTGAAAACCTTATACTAGTGCATCCTAGTTTCTGAGGTTTCTGTCGCTCTTCCAATAAGTTGAGGAGGCTATCCAAAGTGTATTTCGGCTTGCTCTTGTCGTCTTAACGATGATCGATCAAGTCTTTAATGCTGGTCGGACATTAGCGGTCGATAGCATTTCATTTCTCTTTCACTGAACCACTCCCTCCCAAACTCCAGTGCAGTAACGTCTGGTTTTTATCTGCATTCTAATCTTTCTTCCCTTCTTCTTTTCCAAAATAGTCAATGCCCCAATACAAGGCGGTTTATTAAGGTAAGGCAAAGATTAGGAAGTCAATCATCTTTACTTTTCCATTTCATGACTCCACTGGTAGGGGTTGGTTAGAGCCAAGTACATTCTGTAACTGATACGGTGACCCATGCAAGCAAGCGCGAGGGGCTTACTCTCCCAGCTAGGTATTTCATATGGACTCTCTGTTCTGTCCGATAACTCTTCGAAGGTACTTCACTATCCATCAAAGATCGTGGTAGTTGAGGGCTCTTGAATTCCAAGAAGACCGACCACTACCAAAGTGAAACGCATCATGATAATGTTACGCTTGAGTGAACGTAAGGCCTGTGAATCTGCCCAAAGCCCTATAATATTTACAGAGAGTGTTATACAACATTCCACGCCGCAAATTACAGACCTAACAGTCTCCAACAAACACTCGCTCCTGCCATTTTAGAAGAATTGCACACGATAGGACTTGGGGGTTTGACACGAAGCTTCGCTCGCACCTAATATTTCTCGTCCCCCTGATCCTTTTCCCTTACTCTTTATCTCCTGCATGAGACCATCCTCCGCCCCTTGGAGGCTGTCACACCTGATTTATTCCCCACAAAAGTCCTTTGCTTTTTCCTTGTGTGCAGTTTCTGTGAAGCTGTGGTCCTGTATCTGGTCCACAGTTTCTACATTTCTTAGCAGGACAGTCTCTTGCATAATGGTCCCACTCGAGAGCATATGAAAACATCTAATTGGGTCTCTGGAATTCTTTCACTATCAGTTTTAGCTCGTTGGCATGAAATCTTGTGTTCGTAGGTCTACTGGTGGATGGCCGATATGATGGATCCGGTTCTAACAGGTTTCTTCCAGTTGGAAGGTGGATGGTTGACATTTCTCTACTCTCCATTTTCGCATCTTCCAAGTTGACGAACCACGTCCGAATTAGCTCTCTAACAGTCTGGATGTCATACAGAGCTAACCGATCGACATAGGAAGGCAGAATATTCTTTCTAAGAATCTTTATCATTTCCGCTTCTGGTGGTACCCTGGGTAACTTGTGAAAATAGTTGTTCATAACTGCGCAATATACTCCAATAGACTCATTAGGACCTTGAGTGCGCCTCCTAATTTCTTCCCATAGTCGATCCTCATAATCCCTTGGTTCAAACTCTAACTTCAGTTCGTCCACCAACTCCGCCCAAGTTCCGAGCATCTTCTTCAATGACTTCACCAAGATAAGAGCAGGTCCTTGGAACAAATCGTAAGCCGAGCTATACAAGTCCTCTTCTGTTAAATTCCTAGCAAGTCGTACTTCATCTACTGTTTCTAGAAAAGCGTTAATGCTAAGTCCTTCGCCGTCACCAGAAAATTGAACGCCCCAATCTTTTACTGGAATTTGAGGTTTCTTTATAACTACCGTTCTGGAGTCTCCGGTGTTTCTAAGATCAGTTTTCTTACCCTGTGCTGATGCCTCATCATCTTCAGACTCACTATCTAGAGGTTCCTTAACTCTGCCATATAATTCCAAACATTCCTCCAAAAAGCCTGATTTCTGTTGGCTACTTTCATCATCCTTCATATTAATGCGGGATATCCTATTTATTAAGTGCAGTAGAACCGCTTCAAACTTCCTTACCTCAGGTGCTTCAATGTTCAGTTTCTCCAGCCTCTCCTGACAGTGCTTCAATTCGGTGGCTGGATCCAAGTCAGCCACCTTTGGAGAAAAAAGCTTTCCTTCCTTTTCCATCTTCAGTAATAATCTTAATTTTTTTCTCATGTCATGAACTGTCCTTAATTCTGTTACTCCTCTAATTTTTAATTCATACTCTAAATCCTCCTTATTTAACCTATCTATATCCATTTTTAATTATTTATTAATATATACCAAGAGAAAAAAAAATTAATATAATATATTCTATATAATAATAGTAAGATAAGAGGAAGAAATATTTAGTTCTAAAAATAATCATCAACTAACTAACTAACTAAACCCTAAATAAGAAATGTACTCTTACATCTTAAATATTAAGGAAAGCAAATTTTTTTTTTTTTTTTTTTTTTTTTTTTTTTTTAATTCCTCTTAAATAATTCTAATTTTTCTAAATCCACTAAACAAAACAAATTATCCTTACACAAAAAAAATATATATCATTACTAATACCACTAATCCTAACCATAATATATTTTTAATATATTATATTTATATATATATTAAATATGGTAACCTCTGTCTGTACATTGAATTTTTTTTCGCGAAATTTCACGATTACTTTTCGTTTTCACATGTCATAGACACCATAACTGCATTTTGTTCTATTTACGTGCTCTGTTTGGTTTGTTTGTTTGTTTATTTGTTTGTTTGTTTGTTTATTTGTTTGTTTCGTTTGTTACCATTTTCACGCAATAATAAACGGCTGAAACCGAATTTTATGAAACTTGGTATGTATTTTACTACTAGTCCAACTTAGGACTTTAGGCTATTATTAATATTCTCTAAGACGAACAGGAGTGGGGGTTATAAGGGAGGCCTGAAATTAAAAATTGCGATTATTTTGTTTTCCTATTGACCTTTTTCAGCAAAATATGCACATAACAAAAAGTTCTTTATTTTTGTTATTTAGAGTAAATAAAAAACGTTTGTTATATGCGTTTTTTGCCGTATTCGGAAGTATAAATGAGTTATACGCCTAAAAACTATAGCGGAAGTCGACACAATTTTTATTAGGAACAAAAGACTCAACCGAACATAATACCAAACTCGCTATGTGAATTTATACTTAACAATTTCCTTATAATAAGTCATACTAACATGTCTAGGGACGGGCCGGAGTGGGGGTTATAAGGGAGGCCTGAAATTAAAAATAGCAATATTTCGTTTCCTATTGCTTTTTCAGCAAATATTCCCAGAACAAAAGGTTCGTTTATTTTGTTATTTAGAGAAACTTTGTTTATATACACTTTTTTCGCCTCTCCTTATACCGAACTATAAACGAGATATACGCCTAAAACCTATAGCGGAAGTGAACAATTTTATTTGGGACAAAAGATCCGAACCGAAATAAATAAAAACTCGGTGATGTGTATTAGCACTAACGATTTCATTATAACAAGCCGCATACTCAACATTTCTAGGGACGGGCAGGAGTGGTGGTTGTAAGGGAGAGCATGAATTTTAAAAATAGTGGTTTATTCGTTTTCTATTCGTTTTTCGTCAAATATGAACATAAACAAAATTTGTTTATTTTGTTTATTTAGTATAACTTTTGTCATATTTCATTTTTATCTTTTAACAAAGTGTAAACGAGATATACACTATAAACTAAAGCTGGAGTCAAACTATTTCTTTGGGCGCTAACGATTTAAACCGAACATAATAAAACTCGGTTATGTCAATTAGCATTAATTCTTCCATGATTATAGGCTATTTTTAAAATTTTGGGTTAGAACGGGATGTGGGGGTTATAAGGGAGGCCTGAGAAATAAAAATTTGCGATATTGTCATTGTCTATTTGTTTTTCGACAAAAATGCACATAACAAAATTTGATTTACTAATGTTATTTAGATTAACTATTTATTTTTCTTTTTTTTCTGTTTTTTTTTTTCTTTCTTTTTTTTTTTTTTTTACATTTCTCGAGGAAAAATGTGTGGAACAAGTAATTTGCGTAGACATACTGATATGCTCAACAATTCATTCCAATTTGAACTATGAGGTACCTCACCTGGAAAAATTAATTCAAATCTTTGTTAATATTTTGTCCTTAATAACTGAAATCTATGCATAATGCACAAGAGACGGGAAATATGCCAATTTGGAGGGCAGTGAAGACATACATAAAAAATTAATTTTATTATTAACGAATGCCAACAACGGGTATAACCCTAAAAATGTCAAAATATTGCGCAAATTAAAGCCTTGCCCAAAAAATACCATTACCATTCAGCCTCAAATCAATTCCCGGGCGAAGCCGGGTATCTGAGCTAGTATTTTTATATTATTCTTAATTATTTTTAATCGGGCCCCACGTTGTAAGGCGCCACTAATGTCACCCACGGACTGGGTAACAACACTGCCCCGCTCAGTGGAGAAGGGTGTGGGTTTATTAGTTAAATTTAACTTGCCTCATATCAATAGGCGGAAATAAATATATTAAGGGCGCCACGTTGTTTGTTCTCAAAGGTAACAACGAAACCAGTATTCAAAAAAACAAATTAGTTTATTTACAATAAATCCACTATAATTATAATCTCTAACTTTAACTATAAAATTAATAACTAAATATAGAATCAAACAATACTTCCCATGGGGACTTTAAAATACAAATTAATAGGCCTTTTCTTTTAATTGATTGTGTATACACAATAAGCATAGGTTTGGTACCTTTTGTGCAATGAAATACTGCTATTCTGCAAGCCGGATTACACGCTGATCCGCCAAAGCGTTTATCGGGAGCACTAATCCTCACTGGGCCTCGAGGTGGACTCTCTGTTTCCTGCTAGCTTCTCTCCCGCCGAAAACTTCCTGTCTCCCGCTCTCGCGCAGCCTGCCCCGCGCAGGAATCTCCCGCCTATCTTCTATCTCAATCACCCGTCTTTGGCGACGGTATAAATGGGCCGTAACACCCCTCCCTTACTTACAGAAAAAAAAAACAAAAAAAAAAATAAGTGTAATGCGTCGAGTATTTACTTGTCTAGGCTATCCTTCTTGAGGTCTTGTATGTGCCACCTCCCCGCCGATTGTCCCTTTTCAAGGTCCTCCAACTCTGCTATGAGAGGCGTCACCATCTTGCAGATTTTGAACTTTTGAAATGTTGGTGCTAATTTACTCGAGAAATACTCTCCTGAATCAGATTGGGGATGAGTTCTACACCAAACTAACTCTCCCGCCTGATACTTCTGTTCTCTTCTTCTCAAATTGTATGAATGCCGGCTCTTCTCGTAGGCTGCATTCAAGTTCTTTTCGACCTCTTCGTATAAGGCCGACATCTTCTTCATTTTCTCTACGTGCCTTCCCCGGCCAACAACTAATTCTTCAGCTACATTGCCAGATTGTTCTCCACCATAGTCTTCTCCAGATCTTGCCAATTCCCTGCCCTGGTTTAGATACGCCTGCGTGAATCCGGATGCCTCGTGAACAGCAGTCCTTAAAGCGAACGATAGCTGAGGAATGTTCTCATCCCAAGAACGATGATTCCCTTTCACGTAGGACGCGATCATTGTTTTGATAACTCCATTGACTCGTTCCGTTGGGTTGGACTGAGGATGATACAGTGCTGTAAACCATATCTTCGCCTTCCAGTCTTCCATCTTCTTAGTAAATTCCTTCCCTCTGAACGCACTCCATTGTCACAAATGACGATCTGTGGCACTCCAAACATCATGAAGGACGATTTTGTTCTTCGACAAGATTTGCCACTGTTTTTGAGTTAGCCTTCTTCAGGGGTAGAATCACCGAGTACTTAGAGAAATAATCTGACACCACTTGCAAATATCTGTTTTTCTTTACCGTACATGGTAGTGGTCCCATCAAATCTGCAGTTATCATCTGCCAAGGGATATCCACCATTTTCTGTCTTCCCATAAATCCGGTAGGTTTCCTCTGAACTGGTTTCTGCTCTAGGCAGGTTTCGCACTGTGCTATGTAACGATTTACATCTGTTCTCATCTCAGGCCAGTAATAATTACACTTAATTCTATGTAGGGTTTTGAAGGAACCAAGATGACCTGAAATTGGGCTATCATGGTACTCCATTAGTATCAGCTTCCTCTTTGGCTTGGAAACTATTATCTTCCATGGCCTATCTTCACCGAGGATATCATGGTTATCTATTACTCTCTTTTGTAATTGTCCATTTTCTACTCTCCATTGAGGATAATTCTGAGGTTCCTTTCTGACTTTAGCAACCATCTTCGAGTACCAAACGTCCGGATTATCTTCGTCGTTCTTCATGTCGACAACATTCACTTCTTCTGTTTCGTGAAGCCTTGACAATGCATCAGCAACCTGGTTCTGCTTTCCTGGTCTATGCTCAATCTTGAAGTTGTATTGTTGTAGCTTTACAGCCCATCTCGCTAATCTACCGCTGGGATCTTTTAAACTGTTTAGCCATTTTAAGGCCATATGATCGGTTATAACTTTAAATTCCATGCCTTCTAAATATGGACGGAATTTTTCAATGGCCCACAGAACTGCAAGACACTCCAACTCAGTTGCAGAGTATTTCTTTTCTGCTGTAGTAAGACCTCTACTTGCGTATGCTATGGGTTGCTCTCCATGAGTACCAGTTTGAGATAAGACTGCTCCCAGTCCAGATGTGGATGCATCAGTCTGGAGGGTAAACGGCTTGTCAAAATTGGGACAAGTCAGAAGTGGTGATGAGACCAGTTTTTCTTTTATTTCCTCAAAAGCTTTCTGGTGTTCCTCTCGCCAGTGCCATTTCGACTTCTTCTTCAACAGGCTTGTCAAGGGTGAAATGACCGTTGAGAAATTCGGTACAAAACGACGGTACCACGAAGCTAGCCCTACAAATCTTCTCACATTTTTGACTGTAGTTGGGGTTGGGTAACCGATAATTGCTGATACTTTATCAGGGTCTACTCTGAGTCCATTCTCATTCACCACATACCCCAGGTATCTCAATTCTACTCGGCAAAATTGACTCTTGTCCCAATTGATAGTCAAATTAGCTTCAGCTAATCTCCTAAAAACGTCTCCCAGGACCTTAATATGTGTCTCAAAATCGGGTGTTACTACAACGACGTCATCGAGGTAGACAAATAAATAAGGTTCTAAATCTGCTCCTAGGACAGAGTCTATCAACCTTTGCCATGTTGCAGGCGCGTTGTGTAAGCCAAATGGCATCCGAACAAAATTATACAATCCCCTACCTGGGACTGTGAATGCTGTCTTTTCTTGACTACTTTCTTCAAGCGGTACTTGCCAGTATGCCGATTTAATGTCAATCGATGAAATATATTTGGCATCTCTTAATCTGTCTAAGATATGACTCACGTTAGGCAAAGGATATCTTGTCTTTTCTTGACTACTTTCTTCAAGCGGTACTTGCCTGTATGCCGATTTTATGTTGCTTCTGACCAACACAACTGGAGAGGACCAGGGACTCTTCGATGGTACGACAATACCGTCATTTATCATCTCATTCAACTCCTTGTCCATGATAGATTGGATATGCGGTGACACTGGGTAATAACGCTGTTTAATGGGCTGCGATTTGCCAGTATCTATATAATGTGAAACCTTACTAGTGCATCCTAGTTTCTGAGGTTTCTGTCCCTTCCAATAGTTGAGGAGGCTATCCAGTGTATTCGCTTGCTCTTCGTTTAACGATGATCGAGCGTTTAATGCTGGTCGGACATTAGCGTCAGTCATTTCTTCACTGAACTCCCAAACTCCATGCAGTACGTCTGGTTTTATCTGCATCTTCTCCCAAAAATCAATCCCCAATACAAGGCGGTGATTAAGGTAAGGCAAGATTAGGAAGTCAATCATCTTTACTTTTCCATTCAGCTCCACTGGTAGGGTGGTAGAGCCAAGTACATCTGTAGGGGACCCATCAGCAAGCGCGAGGCTTACTCTCCCAGCTGGATTCATATGGACTCCTGTCTTCCGAAACTCTTCGAAGGTACTCCTATCCATCAAAGATCGTGAAGCTCCTGAATCAAGAAGACCAACCAAAGTGAAACCCATGATATTTACCTTGAGATAAGGCCTGTTATCTGCAGCCCTTATATTTACGAGAGGTTATACTTCACCCGCAAATACAGACCTACCAGTCTCCAAACCACTCCTGCCATTTTGAAGATTCGCGATTAGGTCTTGGGGTTTGGACACGGGCCTCGCCCTAAATGTGCTCGTCCCCCTGATCCGTTTCCCTTACTCTTTCCGCATGAACCATCCTCCCTTGGAACACCTGATTTTTTCACAAATGTGCTTTCTTTCCTTGTGTGCAGTTCTTGAAGCTGTGTCCTGACTGGTCACAGTTTCTACATTTCTTAGCAGGTCAGTCTCTTGCATAATGTCCCACTAGAGAGCATCATGAAAACATCTATTTGGTCTCTGGACTTCTTTCACTTCAGCTTCGTTGGCATGAAATCTTGTGTTCGTAGGTCTACTGGTGGATGGCCGATATGATAGATCCGGTTCTAACTGGTTTCTTCCTGTTGGAGGTGGTCGGTGATTCTCTACTCTCCATTTCGCATCTTCAAGTTGGACGGACAAGTCTAATTAGCATCTCTAACAGTCTGGATGTCATATCAGAGCTAACCTCGATCGAACATAGAAAGGCAGAATATTCTTACTCGAATCTTTATCATTTCCGCTTCTGAATGGTACCCTGGGCAACCTGTGAAACTAGTTGTTCATAACTGCGCATAATACTTCCAATAGACTCATTAGGACCTTGAGGTGCGCCTCCTAATTTCTTCCCATAGTCGATTTCATAATCCCTTGGTTCAAACTCTAAACTTTCAGTTCGTTCCACCAACCTCCGCCCAAGTTCTATCCGAGCATCTTCTTCAATGACTTCACCTAGAAAAGAGCAGGGTCCTTGGAACAAATCGTAAGCCGGAATATACAAGTCCTCTTCTGTTAAAATTCCTAGCATGTCGATAGTTCTTTCTACTATTTCTAGAATGCGTTAATGCTAAGTCCTTCGCCGTCACCAGAAAATTGAACGCCCCAATCTTTTACTGGAATTTGAGGTTTCTTTATAACTACCGTTCTGGAGTCTCCGGTGTTTCTAAGATCAATTTTCTTACCCTGTGCTGATGCCTCATCATCTTCAGACTCACTATCTAGAGGTTCCTTAACTCTGCCATATAATTCCAAACATTCCTCCAAAAAGCCTGATTTCTGTTTGCTACTTTCATCATCCTTCATATTAATGCGGGATATCCTATTTATTAAGTGCAGTAGAACCGCTTCAAACTTCCTTACCTCAGGTGCTTCAATGTTCAGTTTCTCCAGCCTCTCCTGACAGTGCTTGAATTCAATGGCTGGATCCAAGTCAGCCACATTGGGAGAAAAAAGCTTTCCTTCCTTTTCCATCTTCAGTAATAATCTTAATTTTTTCCTCATGTCATGAACTGTCTTTAATTCTGTTACTCCTCTAATTTTTAATTCATACTCTAAATCCTCCTTATTTAACCTATCTATATCCATTTTTAATTGTTTATTAATATATACCAAGAGAAAAAAAAAATAATATATTATTCTATATAATAATAGTAAGATAAGAGGAAGAAATATTTAGTTCTAAAAATAATCATCAACTAACTAACTAACTAAACCCTAAATAAGAAATGTACTCTTACATCTTAAATATTAAGGAAAGCAATTTTTTTTTTTTTTTTTTTTTTTTTTTTTTTTTTTTTTTTTTTTTTAATTACTCTTAAATAATTCTAATTTTTCTAAATCCACTAAACAGAACAAATTATTCTTACACAAAAAAAATATATATCATTACTAATACCACTAATCCTAACCATAATATATTTTATATCAATCTATATATATATAAAATTGTAACCTCTGTCTGTACATTGATTTTTTTCGCGAAATTTCACGATAACTTTTCGTTTCACATGTCATAGACACCATAACTGCATTTTGTTTCTTTGGTGTCTGTTTGTTTGTTTATTTGTTTGTTGTTGTGTTGATTTGGTTGTTTGTTTGTTACCTTCTCACGTATAAACGGCTGGCCCGAATTTTATGAAACTTGGTATGTATATTACTACTAGCCCAACTTAGACTTTAGGCTATATTAATATTCTCTAAGACAAACAGGAGTGGGGGTTATAAGGGAGGCCTGAAATTAAAAATAGCGATATTTCGTTTCCTATTGCTTTTTCAGCAAATATGCCCATAACAAAAGTTGTTTATTTTGTAATTTAGAGTAACTTTTGTCATATGCACTTTTGCCGTATACGGAAGTATAAATGAGTTATACGCTAAAAACTATAGCGGGAGTCAACAATTTATTAGGCACAAAAGACTCAACCGAACTACACCAAACTCGGTATGTGAATTAGTACTAACGCCTTCCTTATAATAAGTCATACTAACATGTCTAGGGACGGGCAGGAGTGGGGGTTATAAGGGAGGCCTGAAATTAAAAATAGCAATTATTCATTTCCTATTGCTTTTTCATCAAATATTCCCAGAAAAAAATTTGTATAATTTGTTATTTAGAGTAACTTTTTTTTATATACACTTTTTTCGTATACAGAATTATAAACGAGATATACGCTAAAACCTATAGCGGGTGAAGAATTTTATTTGGGACGAAAGACCCAATCGAAACAAATAAAACTCGGTATGTGTAGTAGTACTAACGCCTTCATTATAACAAGCCATACCAACATTTCTAGGGACGGGCAGGAGTGGGGGTTGTAAGGGAGGCATGAATTTAAAAATAGTGGTATTTCGTTTTCTATTCGTTTTTCGGCAAATATGAACATAACAAAAGTTGTTTATTTTGTTATTTAGAGTAACTTTTGTCATATTCATTTTTATCTTTTAACAAAGTGTAAACGAGATATACACTATAAACTAAAGCGGGAGTCAACTATTTCTTTGGGCGCTAACGATTAAACCGAACTAATAAAACTCGGTATGTCAATTAGCATTAATTCTTCCATGATGATAAGCTATATTAAAATTTTTACGTTAGAACGGGGGTGGGGGTTATAAGGGAGGCCTGAAATAAAAATTTGCGATATTTCATTGTCTATTTGTTTTTCGACAAACATGCACAAAACAAAAGTTGTTTACTATATTATTTAGATTAACTTTTGTTTTTTCTTTTTTTCTTTTTTTTTTTTTCTTTCTTTTTTTTTTTTTTTTAAATTTATCGAGGAAAAATGTGTGGAACAAGTAATTTGCGTATACAAACTTATATGCACAATAATTCATACAAAATTTAACTATGAGGTATCTCACCTGGAAAAATTAATTCAAATCTTTGTTAATATTTTGTCCTTAATAACTGAAATCTATGCATAATGCACAAGAGACGGGAAATATGACAATTTGGAGGGCAGTGAAGACATACATAAAAAATTAATTTTATTATTAACGAATGCCAACAACGGGTATAACCCTAAACACTGGTAAATGTCAAAATATTGCGCAAATTAAAGCCTTGCCCAAAAAATACCATTACCATTCAGCCTCAAATCAATTCCCGGGCGAAGCCGGGCAATAAAAAAACATGAGCTAGTATTTTTATATTATTCTTAATTATTTTTAATCTGGCCCCCACGTTGGGCGCCACTAATGTCACCCACAGACTGGGAAACAATACTGGCCCGCTGAGTAGCGAAGGGTATGGCTTTATTAGTTCAATTTAACTAGCCTCATATCAATAGGCGGAAATATATATATTAAGGGCGCCACGTTGTTTGTTCTCAAAGGTAACAACGAAACCTGTATTATCAAAACAAATCAGTTTATTTACAATAAATCAACTATAATTATAATCTCTAACTTTAACTATAAAATTAATAACTAAATATAGAATCAAACAATACTTCCCATGGGGACTTTAAAATACAAATTAATAGGCCTTTTCTTTTAATTGATTGTGTATACACAATAAGCATAGGTTTGGTACCTTTTGTGCAATGAAATAACTGCTATTCTGCAAGCGGTATTACCCGTCAAAGCGTTTATAGGCAGCACTTATCCTCACTGCTCCTCGAGGTGGACTCTGCTGTTTCCTGCTAGCTTCTCTCCCGCCGAAACTTCCTGTCTCCGGCTCTCGCGCAGCCTGCCCCGCGCAGGAATCTCCCGCCTATCTTCTATCTCAATCACCCGTCTTTGGCGACGGTATAAATGGGCCGTAACAAGTGCTTTAATTGTAATATCGTATAATTAGAGATAAGTGTCCCCCTTTATATTATATATATTAAAAGGTGCCTCTTCATTTTCATTTTATATTTATTATTGGTGAATATTTAGTTATAAATAAATTTATATATTTTAAATTTTGACTAGAGTCAATTGTTGGTCAACCATTCCTAAATTCTTGTCAGTGATTTGGTTGTGGGATTTATCATTTCTTACAGCTTCCACTGCCTATCGCCGCAGCCAGATCGCAACATTCTGTTGAGCAGTTCATGTTTAATGTATCTTCAATTATAACTGAGATATTGGAATTTATTAGTTTTCAGGCACATTCATAGTACGTTGAAAGAAGTCCCTCACGCAGTGGCTGCAAACCCTAAGCAGATTTCCATGAGACTGTGGCTATCTCATCTCACCATATATTGTCTATTTCTAAATAAAAATTCGATGAGTAGAAGTAGGGTTATACTATAAGTTTAGAAGAGGAAAGTGCGAGTAACTCGCTTAATATGTGATTTACGAAAAACAATTTTATATAAGCCTAGTTGTAATAATGATGTATTTAAATATAATAATACATGTAATATGCCATGTGGCTAATGGAACATGTATTCGAATTAATAACTCCTCACAGGGTTACTATGAGGAGAAAAAAAAAAAAAAAAAAAAAATGCCTAGTTGTAGATCATGAGTACGGCGATGGAAGTCAGCGTGGCTGAGTCGTTAGAGTGCTGGAATTAAAAGTCAAAGGTTGCGAACTGGAATACTGGCTTCCAATTCCCAGCGTGGCTGAGTCGTTAGAGTGCTGGAACTAAAAGTCAAAGGTTGCGAGCTGGAATACTGGCTTCCAATTCCCAGTGTGGCTGAGTCGTTAGAGTGCTGGAACTAAAAGTCAAAGGTTGCGAGCTGGAATACTGGCTTCCAATTCCCAGTGTGGCTGAGTCGTTAGAGTGCTGGAATTGAAAAAGTCCAAAGGTTGCGAGCTGGAATTACTGAGGCTTCCAATTCCCAGTCGTGGCTGAGTCGTTTAGATTGCTGGAACTAAAAGTCAAAGGTTGCGATCTGGACATACTGGCTTGACCAATTCCCAGTGGTGGCTGAGGATGTTAGACCATTATTCCAAGTCATGTAGGGGAGGGGCGTACACTTTGAAAAATATAAAAGGTTTAGAATAAAAATGTTTTTGCCTCAAAACGCGAAAAGTTCAAGAGAACAATATTTTGTACTTCAGAGGCTTATAATAAATGTGCTTTATAATAAAACAGCCTTACTGTCCCAATTATGGAAATGAGGATTGGAGTGGGGGTTTATTGAAAGGCAAACAACTATAAAAAATGCGAATATCTCTGTTAATAATCAACCGATAGTGAAAAGTGTTATATACAACATTTATAGAACCATTACATTTTGCAATAAGATTGATTCAATATCAATTTTTCCATCCGACTTATTATAACGGAGAGAGATATTTCGTAATCCCCCTTACTCTTTTAGAGACACGAAACAAAGTCCCATCTCACAGTGACTGTGTAAACTAAGCAGATTTCTCACTTTTTGCTGGTTAAAACACACTTGTGATACCATCTCACCACATATTTCTACGTTAAAATGATGGAGAAGATATTTTGAATTTCCAAATTCTTTTTCACTACTCCACCCAAATTCCGGGGTCCCGATTCCAGCTATCAACTATTCATGGTTATTAATGGTAAATTGGCCACAGTTAAATACCGAATATAACATTTAGAACAGATATCTTTAAAATATGATGGACGTCATCACCAACATCGACCATATTTGCAATGTACTCTGATTAAGTACCAATATCTATTGAAAACATTATTTGGTATTTAAACTTCAAATAAAGTGGTTCATTATATTCAATATAGTGTATAGTTTATGCGAGACATGAGTTGGTGTGGGGGGGTTTTACTGGAGACAGAAGGATTTAAAAAATCCAAAATATACCGGGTAATACTGAAAGATGATCAATGAATCTACTATAAAAATATTTATTGTAAATTAAATTTGCCCTATGATAAATTCGCATCTATACAATTATTGATTCATTCCGATTTCAGCCAACAAGTCCATCCAGGATACTGGATTCAATTAGGGGAAATTATTTATATAACATGCTAATTGCAATAAGAAATTTGGTTCTAATTTGGTTTGATCCGACTTATAATAACGGAGATATTTTGAATTTTCGTAAACCCTCCCCTTGGAACCTCCCACTCTCCCTGCTCCGATTTCAGCCGTAAACAAACTCGATCTTCCTTTTTACATAAAACGATTAAATATCGAGTTTTGGTAACGATCAAACAAAAATTGCGACCGCTAGAGTGTTAACAGACTAATATCTCTCTCTCTCTCTCTCTCTCTCTCTATCATATATATATAAAAATATATATATCTATATAATAATATATATATACTATATATATATATACTATAAAATTGTAACCTCTGTCTGTACATTGATTTGTTTCGCGAAATTTCACGATAGCTTTGTCGTTTCCACATGTTCATAAAGACACCATAACTACATTTTTGTTTTCTTTCGTTGTCTGTTTTTTGTTTGTTTGAGTTTGTTATATTTTGTTTGTTTGTTTGTTACCTTTTTTCACGCATAAACGGCTGAAACCGAATTTTATGAAACTTGGATATGTATATTTACTACTAGCCCAACTTAGACTTATAGGCTATATTTAATAATTACCCTAAGACGAACAGGAGATGGGGATTATAAGGGACCCCGCCCTTCCCCCTAGTCCCCCTTAAATTAAAAATAGCGATATTTCGTTTCCTATTGGTTTACTTTGGCAAATATGCATATTACAAAAGTTGTGTTTATTTTTGTTATTTAGAGTAAAAGTTTTTGTTATATGCACTTTGCCCGTATACGGAACATAAATGCTAGTGATACGCTGTAAACTAAGCGGGAGTGAGTCCCACCAATAATTTATTTGGGCACTAAAGATCCTAAAACTCGAATTAAACCAAACTCTGTATGTGAATTAGGACTAAACGCTTTCCAATTATAATAAGCCATACTAACATTTTCTAGGGATGGGCAGGAGTGGGGGTCTATATAGGGAGGCCTGAAATTTAAAAATAGCGATATTTCGTTTTCCTAGTTCTTTTTAGACTAGACGGCAAATACCCTATTGGAAACAATAACAAAAGTAGTTTATTTTTTCTAATTTAAAAGTAACTTTTGTTTTATTCACTTTTGTCGTATAGAAAAGAGTATAAACGAGATATACACTAAAAATCTTAAAGCGGGTGGCCTACAATTTATTTGTTGGGCACTAACGATTGTAACCGAACTTAGTAACAAAACTCGGTGGTGTGAATTTAGCATTAATCTCTTCCATGATTATAAGCTATAATAACTAATTTTAGGGTTCAAAGGGGAGTGGGGATTATAAGAGAGGCTGAAATTTGAAAAACCCTGTTTTTTCTATTTTCTATTTGTTTTTCGGCAAAAATTGCACATAACAATAGTGGTTTACCTTTGTTATTTTAGAGTAAACTTATGTGATGCATTCACTTTTGTCGTAAAACGAAGTAAACGCGGGATATACGCTAAAACGGGATGTCCAATAATTATATAATAGTAATCATTTAAGAAGGTTTTAATATATGTAATACTTTATGACAAATGATGTTATGCTTTTCGTCTAATATGATAAGTTTCAAAGTATGATTCGGGATTAGTGAGGTTATAAATCGTCGATCACCCCACTACCTTATTTATTTTATTTTTTCTAGAAAGTAGCTTTGTTTATTTATTTTCCCAATAGACAATGTTGAAACTATATGAGACATTTCCATTATTTTAATCTGTGATAATGTACCTTCATGTTATTGAAACAAATATAGGTGCTTATCATAATAATTAAACGTTTAATAGGTAATGTCAAAGTTATGGACAAAAAACAATATGCGTATATGATATGATTAATTTTTCCATGTGCCTCTATTATTAAATTCCATCCATGTAGGATAAATTTATTAAAATAATGTTTTTGGAATCAATAATTTAAGTAGAAGAATTTTGAGAAGTTCTCATGCGGGAGCGGAAGGATGAATGGTGGCACATTTTTTTACTAGATAAGTTTAGTTTTACTAATTTCCACCGTCTGTGCATTACTGAAAGTAAGTTTCCAGTGTAATTCTCTATTACAAATATAATCTTACGTGCAAAACCGTCTTCTTCCTCTGCCTAATATTATATGAACTCAGGGATTGTGCTTTTTGAAAGGAAATATGTTCATTATAAGAAGATCTATTTATTTGTAATAAATGCCTACCCATGATTAATGGTTTGAATTACGAGTATTGAAAAAAAGGTGAGTCAAAAAAAGTGTAAAGGGATAGATTAGGTACATATTTTCATTTATTCTTCAGAAACCTAAAATTTCTCATTATATCAATCCCCTGAAGTTGACCCTTCAATCGGGTTGGCTATTTCGGAAAAACTATTACGATCCTTTTGCGATGGATAGTGCTATTTGTACCACATTTTGAAGTCTTGCAATCAAAATACCATCTCATTAGTAAGTCAACAATGATTTTCCGGCATCGCCCGAGTACCCTTAGCTAGTATATTTATATATATATATATATATATATATATCATATATATATATTTTATATATTATTAGATCTATATATATAAAATTTGTAACCTCTAGTCACGCTGTACAATGATTTTTTTCGCGAAATTTCACGATAACTTTTCGTTTCACATGTAATAGACACCAAAACTGCATTTTGAGTATCTTTGGTGTTCTGTGTTCGTTTGTTTATTTGTTTGTTTGTTTTGTTACCTTTCTCCACGCATAAACGGCTGAACGAATTTTATGAAACTTGGTATGTATATTAGTACTAAAACCCAACTTAGATTTTAGGCTATATTCATATCCTCTGAGACGAACAGGAGTGGGGTTTAAGGGAAGCTGAAATTAAAAATAGCGATATTTCGTTTCCTATTGGTTTTTCCGCAAATATTAACATAACAAAAGTTGTTTATTTTGTTATTTAAAATAACTTTGTTATATACACTTTTTTCGTATACTGAATTATAAACGAGATATACGCGAAAACCTATAGCGGAAGTGAACAATTTTATTTGGGACAAAAGAGCCAACCGAAATAAATAAAACTCGATACGCGTATTAGCTCTAACGCCTTCCTTATAATAAGCCATACTAAGATTTCTAGGGACGGGCAGGAGTGGGGGTTATAAGGGAGACCTGAAATTAAATGTAGTGATATTTCGTTTCCTATTGGGGTTTCGGCAAATACGCACATAACAAAAGCTGTTTATTTTGTTATTTAGAGAAACTTTTGTTATATACACTATCGTCGTATACCGAAGTATAAAGGCGTTATACGCTAAAAATTATAGCGGGAGTCAAAATTTTATTTGGCACAAAAGAATCAACCGAACTAAATAAAACTCAGTATGTGTATTAGCACTAACGCTTTCATTATAACAAGCCATACCAACATTTCTAGGGACGGGCAGGAGTGGGGGTTGTAAGGGAGGTCTAAAATAAAAGCGGTATTTCGTTTTCTATTGTGTTTTCTGCAAATAAGCACATGCCAAAAGTTGTTTATTTTGTTATTTAGAGAAATTTTCTCAACAATTCTTTTTAATATGAACTATCAGGTACCTTACCGGGAAAAAATAATTCAAAAGTATGTATATATTTTGTCCTTAATAATTTAAATCTATGCATAATGCACAGGAAATGGGAAATATGACAATATGGAGGACATTGCCTCATATAAAAAATTAATTTTATTATTAACAAATCCACAGTAACGACGGGTATTAATCCGAAACACTGGGACGGGTAAATCTTCAAATATTGTGCAAAGTAAAGCTTTGCCAACAAAAAACCAACAACATTCAGACTCACATGAATTCCCGTGCGAAGCCGGGTATCTGAGCTAGTATATATATATATATATATATATATATATATATATATCTATAGATATAAAGTTTTGAACTGACCTAATTTTCATCATCTCCTAGGTAGAATTGATGGACATTTGAAGAAAAATTTCGAAAATCGCTCCATGAGTACGACCTCAATAGCAGATGTCCCTCAAGGGAAATCTGCTAAAACGTAGGGGACCGCAGTGCCCTACCTGCCAAGCAGGGGGGATTGCCATATATCTATCTACATATACCTATTTATGTGGAGTAAATGAAGGCAGATTGGGTTGAGCAACAAGCAAGGAGGTTGAGCCGAGCCTATTCGGATCATTGGACTAAGGAGAGATTTGAGATGCTGGAGATGCCTATTATTGGCGACTCATAGCTACCGACGGATCAAAGGCGGTAGGCCCTTCAAGTAGAGCCAACCAATAACCAATATTAATATAATTAAGTTCTGTTAAAGGGCAACTAATCGGTTGAGTGACTTCTATCTCTGGAATTATATTGCAGTTGCCTGTTATAGATATTAAACCGCAAACCTAGCCAATCACATTGCTGTTTACAGGCTGCGGCATCATTGGTTTCAATCACTTTGTCATATTACCAATATTAAACTTCGCCTTTCGTTAATGTTTGTAATTATAAACCTCGCCTTTGTTTAATTATTTTGTAATATAGAAACATTTTCAGCTCTAATACAAAAATGAACGTAAATACACATATGTAAAACTAATGAGTCTGATGCAATGATGCTACGTGAAATGGGTAGATTTCGCAATGTTCTTTTCTAGATTTTCTCTCAGAAATATCAACAAGAAATGAACATTAAGCTACAAATGAGATATATTGAACATAAGGTCTTAGTCGCCCTCTTTAATAAAAATTATGGTTAAAACAGTAACAAGTCCGTCACGCATGGGGGGGGGGGTGGGGGGGGGGGGGGGTGGGGGGGGGGGGGGGTGGGGGGGGGGGGGGGTGGGGGGGGGGGGGGGTGGGGGGGGGGGGGGGTGGGGGGGGGGGGGGGTGGGGGGGGGGGGGGGTGGGGGGGGGGGGGGGTGGGGGGGGGGGGGGGTGGGGGGGGGGGGGGGTGGGGGGGGGGGGGGGTGGGGGGGGGGGGGGGTGGGGGGGGGGGGGGGTGGGGGGGGGGGGGGGTGGGGGGGGGGGGGGGTGGGGGGGGGGGGGGGTGGGGGGGGGGGGGGGTGGGGGGGGGGGGGGGTGGGGGTCGGGGGGGGGGGGGGGGGGGGGGGTGGGGGCGGTGGGGGGGGGGGGGGGGGGGGTGGGGGGGGGGGGTGTGGGGGGGGGGGGGGGTGGGGGGTGGGGGGGGGGGGGGGGGGGGGGGGTGGGGGGGGGGGGGTGGGGGGGGGGGGGGGGGGGGTGGGGGGGGGGGGGGGGTGGTGGGGGGGGGGGTGGTGGGGAAACAGCACAACAAAAGTCTAAATAATGAATGCTCAGCAGCTAAAGCTAAGAGTGCTCTGATAGAACTAAGTCGAACCACTGGAGCAAATGTTTCATTGCAATCTATTCCAGGCCTCTGGTTGAATCCTCTTGCCACAAGTCGTGCCTTCCTTCTTTCTATTTCTCCTTTTGAGTTGTATTTATTGCACAACACAAGTCTGCACCCAACTACTTTTCTATCCTCAGGCCTATCACATACCTCCCAAGTTCTATTAATTATTAGCGACCTGTATTCCTTCTTTATAGCTTCCTTCCAATCTTTGCTATGACAACTAAGCAAGGCTTCTCTTATAGAAACTTCAGTTGCATTTGCTTCTACAATGCTATCTAGTTGAATTTCTTCTCTTTCTTCCGATTCTTCAACAGTTATTTCTTGAGTCTTCAACTGTTCCGTTTCATTGTGTTTTTCATCCGTGCCTGATGTAATTTCAGATTCCCCTAATTTATTAATTTTTATAGTTTTGTATATTTTCTTAGGTCTCCCCTTTCTTCCAGTCCTACTAAAGAATTGCCTTCCGGGACATCTTTTAATATTTTCCTTTTTGTCATCATTAAAGTTATCTTGAGTTTGGCTGATTACA